>CM065593.1:384025521-384042310 GCA_033119425.1 Bufotes viridis | reverse complement strand
GTTTATTTTTATTTAATGTCTGATCAGAGGTCCGCAGATATTTTTTTTCTTATTTTGCCTCTTCCATTTTAGGTGTGTCTTATAGTCCAGAAAACTCCTGTAGAATATATATTTTTTTTAAAAAAAATTATTTCACAAAAGGACCTGAAAGGGTTACAAAAACATTATCTTTCCACAGCTGAAATTCTAACAATTACTAGGTGCAGACTATCCTTCACTTCCTGGTTCCATCTTTACAGCAATTGCCAGAAAGTGCCTGCTCAGCCAACCTTTTAAAGTGATACTTCCGTCAGAAAGGGGTATCGTTTTCAAAATATAGATTCATAGGATTATTATTTAGAACTTTTGGCTGTTTTTCATTTCGGCAGCATTATACCACTGGCTACACACCTGTCAAAAATGGAACTGGTGCTCACCTCTCGGCCCACCCAATGCCGTAAACCAAAAAAATTGAAAGTAAAAGTCAAATAGAGGGGCACTCTATCGGTAAACATGGACAATAATGTAAAATACACTAAAATAAAAAGGTTACCTTTAATGAATAGCAAAGATTACAAAATAAGATGTGCATATAATATAGAACCTAGCCCACTGTATAAATGGAAAGTTGGGGTTTAAAGTCTTCAATTACCACTGAATCAAATAGCACTGCCGAAATCAGTGGCCAGTTCTAACCTCACAGTGACCAGTGTTCCAGCGTATACATCACACTGACCTATATCCAAAGACAATGGCCAGAGCTTCAGTACAAACAATGTGCAGACGTGTTATGCCGGTACCGTACAGTTCAATTGCCTTGTGCAAAAATACATCCTCTAGGTAACAGTACCAGACCTGTGGTGGCGGACTTATGTCACCCCTCGTCGCTTCACGCTCTTAGAAATATTTATATAGGTTCTATATTATATGCACATTTTATTTTATAATCTTTACTACCTTGTCCCCCGACACAGTTTTAGGCTACATTCACACGACCGTATGAATGGCTCCGCATCCGTTCATTCATTTCAATGGGGCCGCAAAAGATGCGGACAGCACACAGTGTGCTGTCCGCTTCCGTAGATCCGATCCGCGGCCCTGCAAAAAAGATAGAGCATGTCCTATACTTGTCCGCGATCGCGGACAAGTATAGGCATTTCTATCATAGGGCCGGCTTCATATACACGGCCGGTACCTGTGTTTTGCGGGTCCGCAATTTGCGGACCGCAAAACCCATACGGTCGTGTGAATGTAGCCTTATACTGTTTTGGTATTTTTGTATTTGTGCTTCTGTAGCCTTCAGAACAAGCCCTCCTGCATAGACAGGTAATCCATGGTCAGTGTACTGCCGCTCTGAGGGGAAAAGGGTACAAAACTGGGACACCTCTATTGTCCTCTTGATGGGTCTAGATAAAGATGCCAACAGAAGAGCGTTCATTCCTCTAATGGGTGATGCTCGAATGGAGTCACTACAGAGTCTCTCTCGCTGGTCGAAAGGATTGTCTGGCGGAGAGACGACTCTTCGCTCGGCCAAAAGTCGGGACAGGAAATAGCTTGGAGTTACTTCAAAAAGTCTATCCAGAAAACCAGCCACCTGTGTGTTTTTTTTAATTAAAAAATTTCAAATAATTCTTGATGAAATTGACAGTTTCAAGTTTTTCTGCGGAAAACCTCTGCAGCACAGTCTGGCTACTAATGTACAAGACACCGGAGTTTGGCCCTTTTAGACCAGGCATGGGCAAACTGCGGCCCTCCAGCTGTTGTAAAACAAACTCCCACCATGCCCTTCTGCAGGCTGATAGCTGTAGGCTGTCCAGGAATGATGGGAGTTGTAGTTTTGCAACAGCTGGAGGGCCGCAGTTTGTCCATCCCTGTTCTAGACCCATACCACCAACAGATGTCATCGTCTATGCTATACATGACGAGAACATTCTTCATCCAACCGCATAATATGAAAATCACTGTCTTTAGGTGACTTTTCATAATGAAGTGTTGCATGTACATGAGAACATTATATGTCTTCTGCGTTTATCAGTGGTCTCTCTCCTCTGCAGGCTCCATCTCTAATTGTCAGTTTTCCTTCAGCTTTTAACTCCAGAGTGGGTGAAGAATAGCTGCTATGATGTCTCCCATACACTGCATAGAGAATAGATTCCCCTCTATATTGCATACATACTCAGAAGCATGGAAAATACTATAAAGCTGTAATCAGTAATATAGAGAAAACTTCGATGTGTCTCTCGCTGTGCAGCTGCTCCCTCCACCCCTCTTCACAGACATCTAGGGGCAGCAGCTGTGACCTGATCTCTCAGTGTACAGATTTTAGCGCTGTATTGAGTGATCAGGTGAAAGGAGCCGGTTAAGATTAGGTTTGTTGGCACCGACTGTGTCCTATAACACGGTGTTCCTCAACTCCAGCCCTCAGGGCCCACCTGCCGGTCATGATTTGGGAATATCGTACAGAATAGATACCTGTAGTAAGTCATGATGCAATCAATAACTATATCACCTGCTCAAAACTAAGAAAATCCTGAACACATGACCGGCAGGTGGGCCCCGAGGACTGGAGATGAGGAACACGGCTATAACGGAACAGGACACCTGACGTAGAAAACAGCCGATCGTATTACTGGAGAAAATATTTCTCCAAGATCTATTACAAAGTTTCTCATCTTTACTTATACTACTAATTATGGAAATTTACTCTCCAAGTAGAGTCAACTAGGGAGAAAAAGGCAAAATGTAACAGACCAAGAAACAGATGTAGATACAAAGCACAAGAAGCCGACAGTCAAGTCTCAGATGCATCAAACCTTCGTCAGTTATCACAATGCCTAAATATTGGCTTATAAAATCTTATTTCCTACATTGAGAAAATGAACTAAAAAAAAAAAAAACCTCCGTCACAACACAATCCCGTAGAGCAGGGATGCCCAACCTGCGGCCCTCCAGCTGTTGCAAAACTACAACTCCCAGCATGCCTGGACAGCCTACAGCTATCAGCCTACAGCAAGGCATGATGGGAATTGTAGTTTTGCAACAGCTGGAGGGCCGCAGGTTGGGCATGCCTGCCGTTGAGGAACGATCACCGCACTTATCCAGCAAACCTTCTCCAACCAGGGATTTGCAGTCATTACACATCATGTGAGATACTTTCTTAAGGCCTCATGCACACGACTGTGTGGGCCGGGCACATGCTGCGCACCGCAGATTGCGGTCCGCAATGCAGGCAGCCGCATGCTGACGCATTTACTTGAATGTGGTCCACACCGCAAAAAAGTAGTACATTCACTACTATTTTTGCGGTGCGGAGGCAGGGACAGAAGTGCTTCCGTGCCTCCCTTCCGGATTGTGGACTCATTCAAGTGAATTTGCAGGACACAATACAGCCACGGTCAGGCAACAGCCACGCACATGAGCCCCAAGAGTATTAAAAGGGTTTTCCACAATTTTAATACTGATGGCCTATCCTCTGGATAGGTCATCAGTAAGAAACCCCCGGAAAACCCCTTTAAGATGACTTGCTGCATCAATGTTAATTGGCTCTGCATTCAGATATAAGAAGCGGTTCATGAAACACACGTCTTAGCCGATGACTTAGTCAATTCAAAACTTGATTTGGGCCGATATGTGGCAGGACGCCTTAAAATCACTGGGTTTTTATAGGCTTTTAACGCTTCTGATCCCCAGAGAAAAATCCCTTGTGTTACAGTGCTTCACTAATGAAGGCTCTCCAGATCCTTTCAGGAGATCGAGTATTGCCTGAAGATGAAGTGAACGTCACCAGCAAAGACATATGTACGTCAACAGCTGAATATCTGAATGAGAAGCATACTAACATTGAAGACGCAAGTACTCTTAAAATTCTATTAAAGCCTACCAGAGTTTAAAAAAAGTTTGCATAATGGCTGTACTTCCCCATGTACACATCAGCACTTTGTTGACGATAAGTGTGGCCATTCAAAATTAAGGCATATGTCCTATTCTTGGTACGGCGCACAGAAGTGTATTCTATTCGTTCTAACTTTAGGGAAGACAACCTATTTCTGGATTGGGCCTCATTCACGTCAAGATCTGTCACAAGACCGTGTTTCATCACTGAAAGTCCCTGAAGGGTCTGCGTTTGGTCCCAACTTCCATTTTTGAGCCCTCCATGTGTCATCCGTTTTCCACACACTAATTAAAAGGGGTTATCCGACCCCTGAAATGCCGCCCATGTGCCCGGGCCCCTCACACACAAGGTACTTACCCGGCACCCGCGTGACTTCTCTCCGTGCACAGATGAAAACATACGGGTGTGTGTGGTTTGTTGGGGGGGGGGGGGGTTAGCCAATGGTAGGTGGCGACAAACCTCCCTAGCATTGCAGGTGAAGGTAGGGAAACTCATTCACATCGGGCCTGCTGCTGGCTGCCCCCCACCCCCAGATGTTTTGGAAGCAGTGGTGGTCATGCTGACATCTGAAACAACACGGGTGCTGGGGAGCCAGGTAAGTACACTGTGTGTGAGGGACACGGGCATATGGTGGGGGGGGGGGAAAGCATTTCAGAGGTTGGTTGACCTCTTTAAGAACTCAGACATCCCCTTTAACTTTTTTGTTTACATTCATTTTTAAATATATAATATAAATTTACGGTAAAACATACAATGCAACAGCACTGTGCAAACCAAATATAGTACCAGAAGGTACACCAATGCTGGGCTTATTTTGTAAATGAGATGCTTGGTAAATACATTTTGTACAAAATTATTTGGGCCCGTCTGCCACACTTCAAGGCGATTTCTGTAAGACGGGAACTTAACACTAAATTCTACCTGTTATGTTCCATGACGGCTACCATAAAATTCAGGGAGTGCAGGTTCCACATGCATGCTGGGCCCACTCCACAACTCCCCTGGTGCCCGCTACCAAGGAATGCAATGAGAGTCCACCCTATACCGCTCCTGGCGCCACAGGCGTCCAGTGAGTGAGGGAGAGCAGGCTGAGCTTTATACTCACATTCATTAAAATCAGTCTATGGGGCAGACAGGTAGGTCTGGAGCATCCCCCCCAAAAAATTAAAAAGGTTATTTAAAAAAAAAAAATAAATGCTAAAATAAAATTACAGATCGCCCTTCAAGAAATAAAAAAAATTAGAGCCCTCACAACCCCAGAGATTTAAATAAAATATAAAATATTTATGGGGGTCAGAATATGGCAATTCAATTTTTTTTTTACAAAGGTTTTATTGTTTTTAAAAGCAATTTTTTTTTACCGCCACTCAAAACATACCACACATGAGAATAATGGGTGTTATATAGCCGTTTATAGGTATAACAATTATTTTATTGATATTAATATTAAAAATATTAAATTAATTTTAATATTAATATCAATAAAATAATCGTTATTCCCATAATTCCCACGTGTGGTATGTTTTGATTGCCGGTAAAAAAAAAAATTGGCTTTTAAACCTGCTCTTTTTCCAGTGATTGGGTGAATTACTCTTTACCAGAGCACCATTTCCATTATTGTTGGAGGGAGAAGCCGCTGGTTTCCATTAAAAACCCAAGAATAAAAAACCACACACCACAAGATAGAAATGAGGTATTTCTGTAATCATACTGACCTGCAGAATGAAGCCAACAGGTCATTTTTACTGCACAGGGAACAGCGTAAAAATAAAACCCATAGAGGTATGATAGGTTTCTGCTAATTCCACCCCATTTGGATTTTTCTTACAACATCCCATTTCATCATACATAAAATGATGTCATTAGAAAGTACGACTTCTCCAGCAAAAAACAAAACAAACCCTCATATGGCTGTGTGAAAGGAAATCTAAAAAAGTCAGGGAGTAAAAAAATAAATAAAAATTTGTAAAATCTCTGCAGCAGGAAAGGGTTAAGATGGGATAATACCAGGTAATGACATAAAGAACAGAAGGGTAAAGCCCTGGTATCTGGCACAGATGGTAAACGCTATGCTCTGACCCCCCCGCCAGGCGTGGACAGGGGGCTTCTCTCCTCAGTGACAAAAACAAACTGAAACTCAGGCTTCGTGTGCAAATTTCTTTACCAGCGACAATCTCATAGCGTGTTACGGTTAAGAGTTTACCTCAAGGGCATCAAGCAAGACAAGATAACCGTACCTAGAGCGCACAGCACATCCAAGAAAGCTTCAGCACGCTTACAGGGCACGGAGAGGCGCTCGTCTCCTCCCAGCGTCACTTGTTTGTATTGGAAGAGTCACAGATGTGAGCGCTGATCCTGGACAGCAGAGGCTAAAAGACCGCAGCAGCCTATAAAAGGCAGTTTATGACTTTACTCCAAAATTGTGCCCATACACCACATCGCGGCTGACCGCTATCTTCACTCGCTCCCCCATTAACATGCCTGTCATTTCCACGGTGGAGGAGAGATATCTGGTGGGAAAAAAGAAGCTGCGCAACCACCGTGTCCCTGGACAGGCGACTAAGGATCGGTCAGGCTGGCTATGGGCAGCGTTCAGCTGCTTAAAGGGGTTGTCTCACTTCAGCAATTGGCATTTATCATGTAGAGAAAGTTAATACAAGGCACTTACTAATGTATTGTGATTCTCCATATTGCCTCCTTTGCTGGCTGGATTCATTTTCCCATCACATTATACCCTGCTCTGGCCGTGGCAGTGGCATTAGTTAGCACAGCTAAGGCTAGTTTCACACTAGCGGCACGGACCTCCGGCAGGCTGTGAACAGCCTGTAGGATCTGTCCTGCCGCTAGTGAACGTGTGCCCCCGGACTACCGCTCCAGCCCCATTGAGGGGCGGGGTGGTGTTCCAGCGGAGGAACGGCAAGAGACCGCCAGAATAAAACTACGACATGTCGGAGTTTTATTCCGATGGCCTCTCGGCGTGCGCTGCCATCCATCCGCCCCGCCCCTATTATAGTCAATGGGGCTGGAGTGGTAGTCCGGGGGCACAGGTTCACTGGCGGCAGTACGGATTCTACAGGCTGCCGGAGGTCCGTGCCACTAGTGTGAAACTAGCCGAATGCTTTCCATTAGCCAGGGTGTCGCTTTCATTTTCCATACAGACTTGTACGTTATCAGTAGCTATGAGCAACTCCTCCACTTTATGGCCATACTCATTAAATAGCTGTCAACCTTTGGAGCTCCAGCTGTTCCGAAACTACAATTCCCAGCTTGCTTCAATCATTTCTATGAGAGTTCTGAGAAGAGCATAGCTTGTATGCATGCTGGGAGTTGTAGTTTCACAACAGCTGGTATGCCGGAGGTTGCCTACTCCTGTCCTAGAAGACCGGAAGGATCAGGTGATAATATGCAGTCCACCCGATCCTTCTCCTGCTCCATGTCATCTGTTAGAGGAGAATAGGGACCCCCCCATACACAGACTGTCAGCGGTCCCCGACTTTCCGAGGGGGGTTGGCCGACAATCCACTAATGTTTATGGGGCCTTTATTACAGGGATCCCAGCTCTAGCGGAGGCAGCGATAAGACAGATCGGGAACACGGCTGCCATGTCAAGTATTTCGCCAATGGTATATATTACAGCAGTAATTCATATAGAGCGGTTCAGATAACTACGTAGAAGCGGAGGGCAGCAGCCATGACGCTGGCGTGCAGCAGGGACCTCCACTGAACGGGGGCGAGGTACAGATTGCTAAAAACAATGGAGAACAATGAAAGATTACTGCTATAAACCCCTTCTTACCAGTGATGAGGGCCATCTGCTCGCCCCCTATGTCAACCTCTATGTAGACTATGCCGGGACACAGCCGACTGCGGCCCCCACCGGAGAGCGCTCGTCATGTAACACCCAACATACAGGAACGCAGAACACTGGCCCCACATAGCATAAAGATACAGGAGCAGCAACTCACAAAGGCTAAGAAAACTGAGGCAAAAAAGTGACAAAAATAAAAGTGTGTTTGGATGATTCTAAAGGGGTTGTCCAGCAGATAAAATATTCCTAGAACAGGATCGGTTATAAAAAACACAATACAAACAACGATGAAAAACTCCAGCGCACAATGATTTTCCATCCTGCAGAGTTCAACAAAACGTGTCCATGTTACTGGATCTATATTTTTTTGCAATGGTGACGGATGCTATGCAATAAGGCGTCCTTGTAATGTATACAGAAAACAGGACAAACGTTGTGTGAACCCAACCTCATGGGGCCTTTATCATAGACCGTCATTCTGAGAGACGCATAAAAAAAAAAAAAAGCAATACTCCCCAAAAACGCTCACATGACCAAACAGGAGGCTGCAGTACATATTCTTCAGGTGATTAAACTCACCATAAGACCCCATTCAGATGAACATACGGCCGCCATGTCCGTGTTGTGGACCGCAAACAATGGTCCGCAATACATGGACAGCCGCAGCGCCAACCCATTGATTTGAATGGGTCCAAGATCCGCAAGATATTTACACATGTCTGTGTAACAAACACTGCAGACAGGAGACACAGATTAAGGCCTCATGCACACGGCCGTTGGGGGTCCATTCCGTGCATTGGGGACCACAATTTGCAGTTCCCAATGCACAGGCAACATCAATTTGAATGGGTCCTTGATCCGTCCGCACCACAAAAAAAAAAAAAATAGAACACGCTCTATTTTTTTGCAGTAAGGAGGCACGGACAGAAACACCACAGATAAATGAATTGCTAGCAGTCTGCAGTATGGGTACAGAAGGGTGTTACCAGTTTGGGGGGGGGGGGTGTACCTGCACAATCTGACTCTATCCAATCAGTGCTGCCATTGTCAGACAGTGCAGGTACACACCCCTAACTTATTACCACCCCTCTGTACCCTTACTGCAGACTGCTAGCAATTCATTCATAACTTGTAGTAGAAATAAAGGAATGGCACAACATAGAGACATAAGAATAGAGGCTACAGAATGGTTATTACATGGGGGATGCATGGAGCTATTAAAACAATACATGTCAGGGGCGGTGAAAGGTCTTTTTTAAAGAATTTGTCATGGCGGTCTGGGTCAAAACGGCAGAAATGAGAAAAGAGAAGGTTTACATCACAGTAGATGTCAGTGGGTGTAAGAAGTACGCGGTGCTGTATTCTCCTATATGTAGTGCTGGCAGGCAGTATGCAGCAAGTCAGGGGTCAGCAACCTTCAGCACTTCAGGTGTGGCGAAACTGCAACTCCCAGCATGCACACTTACTTCGCTGTTCTCTATATTCCCATAGAAGTGAGTGGAGCATGCTGGGAGTTGTAGTTTCACAACAGCTGGAGTGGCGGAGGTTGCTGATCCCCGCACTACCGTGACCCGCGTCTTACCTCCTCCAAGTCTTTTCCTTTTACTATGCATATTATATACATTTTAAATTTGTTGACTACAAATTTAATTTGGCTCCTCAATTTTTCAGTTTAGGAGCCAATGGCCCCTAGGTATTTTTGGTCTGGGGCACTGAGATTTATCAAAACTGGCGTAAAGGAAAGCTCTTTTGGAAAATAAAAGGCGGTTGCTATGGGCACCTGGGCCAGTTTTCCTTTACACAGTTTTGATAAATCTCCCCAATGCCTTTTTACGCATCCTCCCCGGTGAAGAGGACGGTGTCCCACCCTGGCACATTGTAGAAACGCTGTACAGCACCAGCAAACTGAGTTTTCAGCAAGTCTCATCCACATGCCACAGAAAAAAAACACAATCACAGCAGCAGCATTAGGCCTCCTGCACAAGAACGTTTTTTTTTTTTCCGTTTCCGTTCCGTATGCAGAACCATTTCAATGGTTCCGCCAAAAAAAAAAAAAAAAAAAAAAAAAAAAAAAAAGAATGCATTCAGAATGTAAGCGGAACTCATTAACTCATTCCGTTTCTGTATATCCGTTCCGCTGAGAGATAGAACTTGTCCTATTATTGCCCACAAATGACGATCCGTGACTCCATTCAAATCAATGGGTCGGCAAAAAAAATATAGAATGCATACAGAACACATCCGTATGTCTTCGGTCTTTTGTGGATAAGTGCCCACTTTGCCCATGTGCTTACTGTTAAAACACATTACATTAATCATTAAAAATGTCATGTTTCTGTTTGCGATCCGCAAACAACGGATCGCATACGGAAACCATAAGGAGATTTTCTGCGGAACTACGGAACGGAAACAAAACCCGGAACGGATCAGTTAAAAACAGACTGCAAAATACTGAAAAAGCCATACGGTCGTGTGCAGGAGCCCTTACTGAATCAAAATCTAGAAAAAAAAAAAAAAAAAAAAACGTACCCTAATAATCAATGACATCCTCTGTCGGCTGACTCCCACTTATTTCAGTTCATATATAAAGCATACACTCACCCGCTGTCTATATAGACAATACAGGAAGAAGGGGCCTCCAATGGGGAAGGACGAGGATTCACAAAAACTGCGAACCCTCATGCAGACGCCTGCCCCGATTTCCATGTGGAGACTTTTCTGCAGCGTGGTTCAGTTACCACATGCAGGAAACGCCGTATCAACCACATTGCAGATTCCCCATTGAAAACAAAAGGGTAGAGAAAGGCGAGCGGACTCCACTTCACACATAATGTGAACATACCCCAACAGAAACACAGTATTTGTTGCTATAAGCAACTAATCACTGCAATTTATTTTTAGAGCGGTTTTGGAAAGACAGCGATCAGGAGTTTTGCTCAGCTATACCCGACCGACCCAATGAGGTAAATTGAACGGCAGCGACACGTGACCACCATTCAATAGGGGGAACACGGGATCCCTGATCTAATGATTAGTGGAAGTCTCAATGCCCGGGCACCCACAGACAACAATCCCGTGTCCGATGTATTGTTTTTTCTGGGATTTCAATATCGATGACCCATTCTCAGGATAGGTCAATGGGGGGTCCGGCAGCCCTGCTGATCAGCTGGTTGAAGAGAAGGCCGCTCACTGTGCCAGCGCAGCCTTCCCTTAATTGAGCCTCCTGATGAAACTTACGCAAAACATGTGTCGAGGCGTGATTTGAATCCCCCGCTCCACCAAACATGTCGTATTCAGGTTGTTTTTTTCCTTGATTTATGTTTTTGGCGAAATGTACGGAGACTTCCTCTATTCCCTCCCTCTTCTGTCCTATAGCGACTGAGGAGTGAAGACAGCTTTAGGGTCCATTCACATGGATCCGCAATACACCCGGCCGGCACCCCCATAGAACTGCCTATTCTTGTCTGCTATTGCGGAGAAGAATAGGACATGTTCTATTTTTTTTCCGGAGCCGCGGAACGGAAGTTCGGGGAGGCGCACCGGAAATGTGGACGTGGACAGCACAGTGTGTGCTGTCCGCATTCATTCCTGCTCTATAGAGAATGAACGGGTCCGGATCTATTCCGCAACGTTGCAGAACAGATTCGGACCCATTCTACGGACATGTGAATGGACCCTTAAGTGGGGATTTAACCTCCTTACCCCACTGTAGTGTCGGGTCCACTGCCCAGTTACTGGATTATTACATGGATTTTTATGGGTAACCCCTGTATAAGTTACCCGGATTTTCATCTCTGGTGGGAGCGTGTGTACGGAGAGGGTTTTACATTTAGTGCAGTGTTTGTGGAGATGATTCCATATTCTGATGTTTTATATATTTGTATGGTATTTATGTCATTATAAAATAACTAATGTTATTTCAGCCTCTATGCCTCTTGCTCTACCTGTTGGTGGTTTACGTGTAGGTTTTTCGGATTGATTGCGGCTGGCTTTTATTTGAGGCTTAATTTGCTTCAGTTTTCGTTCCCTTGTTTACCTGCTTGCCGTCGACATTGCAGCAGCGAGCAACTGTACCTACTAGGCCGTCCCATCCGCTTCTATGTAATTACACCGCTCACTGTAGCGATGTCGATGGCGAGCAGGTAAGCAATGAAAGGACGGTTGTGCTCACAGAGCGCAACCTTCTCGCCAACCAGCTGATAGTCGGGGTGCCGGGTGTCAGACCCCCGCCGACCTGATATTGATGACCTATTCTGAGGATGGGACATCAATATGAAAACCCCCAAAAAAACCTTTAAGGTTACATGCACTCGAACATATGTGTTTGCGGTCCGCAAAAAAAAAAATAATAATAATAATGGATGACGTCCATATGGCATCCATTTTTTGCGGATCCATTGTAATAATGCCTATCATTGTCTGCAAAACGGACAAGAATAGGACATGCTCTATTTTTTTTTGCGGGGCTACGGAACGGACATACAGATGCGGAGAGTACACTGTGTGATGTCAGCATTTTTTGCAGACCCATTAATATGAATGGGTCCGCATCCTATCCGCAAAAAAAAAAAAAAAAACACAGAACGGGCACGGAAACAAAATACGTTCGTGTGCATGTAGCCTAAGGCTGTATTAGACAGGCAGGCTGTCTGCCAGATGATCGCCAACAATCATCCGTAGTAACTCGTTAGCAATGACATGGCAGTGTAATACTACCGCCGATTACCCAATGAACGAGCAAACGCTTGTTCATCAGGCAATCCAAATCTTTCAACAGGTGTAAAAATAATTGTTTGCACAATCTGCTGCCAGCAAACAATGATTCAGTATTGGGAAGAGTGATGTGGAGTGGAGGAGACTGCTTCATGTAATGGTCTCTTCCACTGACGAGCAGACGATTGTCCCATCAACAGTTTTCATACTTACCCGCGGCGAGCGCGACGTTCACTTCCTGGATTCGGCTTGATTTTGATTGACGTCCTCTCCCAGCCGGGCGCTGTCTGTAACGCACACGCCGCTGTGCATGCGCCATGGTGACTTATTGCTGGCCTGTACAGTACAGAGCTGGCGTGCGCGGCTCTGTACTATACTGGACAGGAAGAAGTCATCATGGCGCATGCAGGACATCGCACGGCCAAGAGAAAATCTTCAGTCTTCTGCGCAAGCACGGCCACGGGATTCGACAAGTGAGAGGTGGTCGAACCAGGGAAGACGAAAGACACTTAGGCCTCACCCACGTGAGCATGATCGCAGTCGGCATCGGACACATTTTTTGCGGACCCATTCATTTCAATGGGACCGCCGGATCTGGCAATCTGTATGCACACTGCCTCTCCTGGTGTCTGTCGGTTTCCTCCCATACTGATAGGGACCTTAGATGGTGATCCCCACTGGGGACAGAGGGATGAGAATGTCTGTAAAGCACTACGGAATATGTCAGCGCTAAGCGAGTTAAAAAAACTATTAAAAATAGGCAAGTACGTGTTATTTTATGATATGAAGTGGCCCCCAGCCTTCAGCCAACATCTGTACGCACTGGACAAGCCCTTAAAATAGGAGATAGAGGCAAAGCTCACTACAGACAACACCCATATACAGCGGGGCCCTTCCCCTACCACTGGCTCCAAAAATCAAAGAACAAGCACTTCACTGTCTAGCCAACATGAATCCCTTTACAGCCCCATAAAAGAAGGCCGGGCCCCGCACAGTCCAGGGGACAATACCACTCTCTAGTGGCCAAAGCAAGAACATTAATAACCATCAATAATATCAGACCCAAACAGGGGTGTAGCTAACGGCTCATGGGCTTTCAGCTTGGGCCCCCCTTCCCTCAGTGCTTTGTGTGTCTTCCTATGCAGCACAAGGGTCTTTGGCCTCCTCAGGTTCCTGGGCCCGGTAGCGACTGCTATCTCTGCACCCCGTATAGCTACACCCATCGACCCAAAATATTAGACTCCCGCAGAAAAATAACCATCATGTGACTAGCCATGCAGTCCACAGGAGGCGCCGCTGTGGTGGGCCGGGTTGTCGTCTAGTCGGGGTACTGCTGAGGTGGGCGCTCTCCAGACAGCCTCTTTTGTGACCATTCACCATGTGCCAGGATAGCCCCCGATGCATCCATTAAACTGGGGCCACAGTTGGCCAACAAGGGGCCCCACACCATTCTATGCGCCCCCCACCCATCCGGTAAAATTGTGTTTTGTGGCAGCTTACATTTTTTTTTTGTATTCTCTCATTTATGTTCGGTGTGTCAAATACAGTATTCCAGATGGTAATACCCCTTATATTTTACTTTTATTTTCAGCCCTTGGGATTGGTGTAGTCCGACAAGGCAGCCCCCAAAAGGTTCTGTACGCCCCCCTGAGTTTATAGACCCAAATGCATCCTGCATCTCCTATTTCTATCTCCAGATATCTTCTCTGTTTTACCCACAAGAAAAAAAAAAGAAAAAAAAAAAAAATGAAAAACGCCAGAAAAAAACACTAAAATCATAAAACCTGTCTGGATGCTGCCGGAAGAACGCCCCTGTGGTGTCCGTCGGTGTAATGAGGTTTATTTCGCACGGCTCAGGGCAGTCAGGAAAGACAGTCTGAACAGAGCCGTATGAGAAGGCCGGGTGAACATTTCCTAATATTTCTTATGTTATTAACAGATAAACTGAACTATTCCTATAACAGCGGCGGCGAAGAGCATCATTTGCGCATCTTTTATCCGTAAATAGCCAAATTAATCGATACAAAATATTTCTAATTTTCCATGCGTCAAAATAAATAGCATCTGACGGTACGACCGGTGGCCAGCCACGAAAAACCGCCAGCGACTGGCCACAGGACACAATGGACGTGGGGCAGGAGTGCCTGGCGTGGTACAAGCAGCGGTCACCAAACAATGGGAGCAGAGTCAAACCACACAATGATGACAACTACCCGGGCATGCTGGGACTTGTAGTCCTACATCACCTGAAATGCAACCCGCTGCGTACTAGCCGCCATGACAGCAGCGGGAGTGAGGGGCGCACAGCTCCGCATTGTCCGCCCCCCGCCTTTCCCCTCACATCCCACAGCCTCCGGTTCAGGCCTCCTGCCCTCCGAGACATACGGTCCGTGCGCACAGCATCATACATGACACTGATGCTGGGGACGTCGGCCGCCCGCGGGGCTATTGTCCCGCACTCATCAGATCGCTCGATTGTGGAACAATAGCCCGACGGGCACAGCATCAGTGTCATGTATGATGCTGTGCGCACGGTCGATGCCGCTCACGGACTGTATGCCTCGGAGGCCTCACGGCCCCGTCCTCCCCACTTCCCCGCACAGCCCCTCACCTTTTCCCGTGGATATCGCCTCACGCTCGGTTCGCCAGTCTCCGCTCCTTCAGACGCAGTTAACAACCTAGGACCGGAAGTGTGCGTTACTAACGCGAGGTTTGGAAGAACGTCACTTCCGGTCTCTCTGTTGCCCCCGGTGAGAAAGACAGGAATTTTCTGGAAAGGTCTGCAGGGGGCGCCGTGACCCCAGGGGCCTTTTTAGCCAGAGCTGCACTGCCACTTGCGCGATAATTTGT
This sequence comes from Bufotes viridis, assembly GCA_033119425.1. Lineage (NCBI taxonomy): Eukaryota > Metazoa > Chordata > Amphibia > Anura > Bufonidae > Bufotes > Bufotes viridis. The sequence continues at coordinate 384,027,068 of CM065593.1, read as the reverse complement.
GTAGCAGGGGACAGGTCCTGTTATGTATCACAGCTACAGCAGGCTACAACTGGGGGGATAGTACAGGGACCCTTACTATAGGGGACAGTTCACATGAGGCTGGGTATAGAACGCACTGGATGCGGACACGTTATACTGGATGGGCCAATTCACATGTCCGGTTTTCCATACAGACCGTTAGTTGGTACAAAGAAAATTCCAGTGTTTGCTGCTATGCGCCAGTTCTGGTGCATGACGTGCCTATTTAAAGGGGCTCTCCAGGCTACGGACGTTAACCTATTGTTAGGATAGTTCATTAAAGGCGTTCTCCGTGCACCATACCCTCAAACAGCTGATCGGTGGGGGTGCCAGGTGTCGGACCCCTGCCAATCGGATATTGATGACCTAAGCTGAGGACAGGTCATCAATAGAAAAAACCCGGAGAACCCCTTTAATATCAGATCAGTAGGGGTCCAGCACCCGGAGCCTCCACAGCTGTTTCAGACCACCTCCGAGAGGTGACAGCCCCTCCTTAAGAAAGTGGAAACAATCCCGCGCACAGACGCCATCTTTGTGTGGCCACTTTTTTTTAGAAAGTTTTTTTTTTTAAGGGCATGAAAAAGGGATGACCCGCTGATTCCAGGTGGAGAAAGAAAACAGAAATGGAACTCAGTTTAACCCCTTCAGGACCTTGCCATTTTTCACCTTAAAGGGGTTATCCGAGTTATATATATTTCTTACAATGTGCCTTATAACATACCACATAATACTTTTGTAATGTACTGTTTTTAGCTATATCATCGGGTTTCTTCAGCGCTGCTGTGGGTCACGTGACCCCCGACGTCATCCAGCCAGCTCCCTGTGCTGAAACGTCAGAGCCTTGAGTGGCCGTCCCCTCTCTCTGCGTCTGGCTGCCGCAGCTCCTGTGAGACATCGTACATGCCCGATTCTTACCAGTGCCGGCGGCCTTGTGAAAAGATTCACTGGACTGGTGTGCCCGCTCCCTCCCTGCTCCCTCCCTGTGATCCACCAATGTGCCCATTCCGCTGCCTCTGCATCTGGCTGCCGGCGGCTACTGCACGATCCTTACCAGTGCCCGCAGCCTTAGGGCTCATGCCCACGGCCGTTGCCCTGCCGTGGCCGTATTGCGGCCCACATGAATGGCGGGTCCGCAATACACGGGGCACCAGCCGTGTGCATTCTGCATTACGGATGCAGAACCGTTCTCTTGAATGGGTCCGCAAGCCAGAGATGCGATGCTAAACGGCTGCAGTACTGCAGTATCTAAGCTATACCTAAGCCATATCCAAGCTATACCTAAGCCATATCCAAGCTATACCTAAGCCATATCCAAGCTATACCTAAGCCATATCCAAGCTATACCTAAGCCATATCCAAGCTATACCTAAGCCATATGTCCAAGCTATACCTAAGCCATATCTAAGCTATACCTAAGCCATATCTAAGCTATACCTAAGCTATACCTAAGCCATATGTAAGCTATACCTAAGCCATATCTAAGCTATACCTAAGCCATATCTAAGCTATACCTAAGCCATATCCTAAGC